>JAVKPL010002242.1:0-17818 GCA_032173675.1 Gastrolobium villosum
TAAATAGTAAAAAAAAGGTGGAGGCAAATCACTCGAACACAGAGACATTCACATAACACAAATTAAGTAATCAAAATCAAAGTTACATTATCTGTGAGAGATAGAGAGAATTAAACTATGCGTTGTTGCCAATCATCGATCGTTGTTGTTCAGAGTAAGCGAGAGAGAAACCACAATCACAACGCTGTCTTCTCTCAGAGCCAGAACCCGGTGAACCATAACTTACTTGTAACATAGCTACTACATGAATCTATTAATTCAAAGTACAACTGAAATGAAACAAAACATTAACAACAAAACATTAACATAGCTACTACATGAATCTACATCGATCGTTATATTTTTTTTCCGGCTCTAATAATGTTTTGATATCACTCAAGCTTGTTGAAGAAAAGGGGGATTAGGTTTTTATTAAATGCACGAAGATAAATACGAGTGGTTTGGTTTAGGGTTCATTATCACAACATGAAGACGGTTAGAAGAAATGGTAAGGTTTTTTTGGATGTCATTATCACCTGAGGATTAATCGGTAATCACTGATAAGTACAATGCGTGTGTCCCAAAAGTCTTTTCTTTTATTGAAATCTCATTGTACTAGGTTTCCTTCTATGTCATGCGCGGGAGGGATTGTAATTGTATGTTGAGCCATTGATGATGATAACATGGCCATGATTAGTAGCCATGCCACATGCAGCTTAGGCTTGCAACCATCTTCATCAACATGGCTCCATGAAACTGTAGGAAATTAAGTAGATGGCTTGTTCTTTGTTTAGATGCTATGTACATTTTAAAGCTATTTATAGGAGTACGCTAATTAATCAAAGTGATTTAGACTTTACAAAAAATATTATTAAAATAATATAGTTTGAAAATTATTTAAGATATAGTTTGACCCTTTTTTATTGCTCTTGATCATATGGACCGCACTACAAAAAATTTGATGTTTAGCCAAATTTAACGTTTTTTATTGCTCTTGATCACTTTTAATCATGTGGACCTCACAAATGTAATATATATATATATATTACAAAATTTTTGATGTTAAGGAATACTTGCTATTAAGTTTGGGTTTGGGGGGCAAGTAAGGCTTGGATAGGTGAGCTAGTCAAATACCCAATGTATTGGCTAATTTAGTCACGGTAGTTATCCCAAATTAAGCTAAGTTTCGGGTACATTCAATTTCTTATGTGTTAGTCAGCTAAGTCATAATGCTATTCCGAATATGCAATCCTTCGCCAAATTAGATTTCAGATATACAGGCTTACGAATGAATGTCTCTTTGGCTAATGTGACTTTGAGAGAAAGAGCATCTATTGAGTAATGTGAGCTTAGTGATAGAGAGGGCATGTTATTAGCAGACTAAAAGGTCTTGGGTTGATTTTACGCCTCTCTTTTGTTTTTGTTTTGTCCATGTACTTTTTAAGCCCAACCTTAGAATACATGTGGGGGAATTATAAAAGGGGCTCTGAATTTTTTAGTTTTTAAATAAAGAGAGTAAAAGAAGCCCAACAAAAAAATATTTTGGGCTGGCACCAGGTAAAAAAAAGGACGGGCCAATTTTTGTATTATGACTTTCGGACCACTTATCTATCAGCCCAACTTGTACCGGCCTACATTATCCGACTGTTCTTCAAACCTGACAATAGTCAGAATTTGATTTTCCCTATCTCTTCTCTTTTCTTACCCCCAATCCTTTCTGCATTACCTTATTGGCACTGATGGGAAAAATGCTATTTACAATGGCATTTCAACCATTGCAGAGTCGTTGCAGACCGTGTTTGTGGCCATTAAATGCCCCTCAGATATGACCATTCAATAGCATGTGACAACATAAACCAAACTGCTTATAATTGCACTCTAACAAATTGCTTATAATTTAAGAAAAACCTAATTGCACAAAACCTGGGTTGGAATTTAAATAAGTCCAATATTTGATTGCACAATAGTATCATGTTCCATAGAAACAAATTTAAATAAGTCTCCAATTCATGCGTTATACTTTAGCACTAAATCCTGAATACTACAAGAGGAATAAATTTCTTCTTATTTATTAGATGATGTGTAATGATGAATGATGACATTGTCACTTGCATAATGGGTGTGCAGCCTCAAGTTGAAGTTAAGAGCTTTCCTGCTGAACCTATTAAGCCCCTTGCTATCAATCACCCAGGCACCTATCTTGCTGGTGGAGGTTTGTCTGGTAACAAATACTTGTGGGGAGGTGAGTTTTTCTTTCTTGATGGATCGTTATGCATCAAGGGCTGGTTTTTCGATCCGGTTTTGAATTGGGGTTGAATAATTGATGGGTTAATTTTTCATGGAAAGATTTTATGCAAAGTAAATGCCCGAATTTTTTGCGGGGATGCCAAAGTAGTTAATCATTAGTTTTTCTTGGTTCTTGTAAACTATGCATAAACTACTTTCATTTGTTGATATATAAAACTGAGTATGCATAAACACATTTCATTTTTTTCATTTCTAACTGTTGTCCCAAAGCTCTAATGGTTCTAATTTTTATTTTTATTCATAGATTGTGAAAGTCTTCGAGTATCATTGATAGGCTTCTTGACCCTTATAACTCTTTTTTAATAATTAATTATCAAATTGATCTTCATTATAAACTATTTCAAAAATTTAACCCCTCAAAAAATATAACATCAATCTGCCCCTGTTTGACCATTGACCACCAAGCCTACTCGGGTATTTTTTGAAACTTGTTGCCTACCCAGGTAAGGAGGGGTGTACCCGGGTATTTTTCTTAGCACCTGAGAAATTGCTTGAATTATTTACCCGAGTAAGGAGGGCTGTACCCGGGTAAATAATTGTAATACGTTGTCTTGCTAGTTTAGCAGAAAAGTCAGCCTGGGTCATTCCTTAAATTGTCACTCATTTACAATTTTCCTGATCAAGAGACCCCCTGGCGTTTTTTCTCTATAGGGATAACATAGGACGAGTTAGGATTGTTGGATCTGTAAAGATAATTTACATGAACAAAGAACTTTTTCATTAAAAAAAAAAAGTATAGAATAATTAAAAAAATAAATTTACTAGGGCTTTTAAGTGTGATGCTTTTTGTGACAGATTTCATTGCAGTCAGACAATTAGAGCCTGCAAAAGTTAAAGCTACTTAAGCTAACAAAACTAAGACACAAAAATGAATTTCATTACCTAGCATGTTCATGTCTTTCTCACGTAGAACTTCTGCCACAGTTGATAACTCGGGCATAGCATGATTACCGCAGCATTCATGAGATGACATGATAGATAATGGAAAAGAATTTCAGATAGAAGAGTTGGATTAATTATAAAGAAGGTCTTGCAGGATTAAAAAGAAACAATACCCTGAAGCATATTATCCTTAGAAGGACTGGGTGTTGAATCGCAAGAAAAATCAATGCCTCCACAAGGAAGGTCTAGTTCGTTTAACATTTCAGTGAAGGAGAAGTCCAATCCCAAGGCATCGAAGTTAGGAAAATCAATGTCAAATATGTCCAAGTCCTTTTCAGACTCAGTATAATGATTTTATCTGTGTTGCCGGTTTAGCAACTTGCTATCTGTGTGACCATAGAAATGTCATCCTTTGATGCAAGTTGCTAAATCGGCAACACAGATAAAATCATTATACCGAGTCTGAAAAGGACTTGGACATATTTGACATTGATTTTCCTAACTTCGATGCCTTGGGATTGGACTTCTCATTCACTGAAATGTTAAACGAACTAGACCTTCCTTGTGGAGGCATTGGTTTTTTTTGCGATTCAACACCTAGTCCTTCTAAGGATAATGCTTCAGGGTATTGTTTCTTTTTAATCCTGCAAGACCTTCTTTATAATTAATCCAACTCTTCTATCTGAAATTCTTTTCCATTATCTATCATGTCATCTCATGAATGCTGCGGTAATCATGCTATGCCCGAGTTATCAACTGTGGCAGAAGTTCCACGTGAGAAAGACATGAATATGCTAGGTAAAGAAATTCATTTTTGTGTCTTAGTTTTGTTAGCTTAATTATAATATTTACTCAGTAGCTTTAACTTTTGCAGGCTCTGATTGTCTGACTGCAATGAAATCTGTCACAAAAAGCATCACACTTAAAAGCCCTGGTAAATTTATTTTTTTAATTATTCTATACTTTTTTTAATGAAAAAGTTCTTTGTTCATGTAAATTATCTTTACAGATCCAACAATCCTAACTCGTCCTATGTTATCCCTACAGAGAAAAAACGCCAGGAGGTCTCTTGATCAGGAAAATTGTAAATGAGTGACAATTTAAAGAATGACCCAGGCTGACTTTTCTGCTAAACTAGCAAGACAACGTATTACAATTATTTACCCGGGTACACCCCTCTTTACTCGGGTAAATAATTCAAGCAATTTCTCAGGTGTTAAGAAAAATACTCGGGTACATCCCTCCCTACCGGGTAGGCAAAAAATTTCAAAAAATACCTGGGTAGGGAGGGGTGTACCCGGGTAGCCTTGGTGGTCAACGGTCAAATATAGACAAATTGATGTTATATTTTTTGGGGTTACAATTTTAAAATAGTTTATAATGAATGTGAATTTAGTAACTAATTATTAAGAAATGATTATAAGGGTCAAAAAGCCGATCCACTTTCAAACATTAGCTCCTCGGACATTCAGTTTTACCCACCAGTCAGTTGTAAGCTTTTATTTAAAAAATAAATTAGGTGGATGATTTTTAAGGTTTAAACTGTGCATTAGGCTAAGGGTGTTTTTATATTAAATAATTAAATAAATTACTATCACGATGTCTAATTGCAAAATTTAAAATATTACATGTTAAATTAAAAAAAAAAATTAAGCATCCATCTTTTTAGTGCAATAAATAACCATAATTAATGAGACAATTTTCGTGTACATGCAGATTGAATCAATTATTCTTGCTCAGCCCTTTGTGCTTTGTTTTGATTGAAATTGCATGCCAATCCAAAGGTGAAAACAAAATTAATGATACATTAATATCAATATCAACAATATATTTATCTCAGACTAATTAGAGATGATGGTAGATGAATCTAAATAAAAAATACGATGAGATTGGAAAAAGATAAAATGATATTTAAGTATATATATTCACATTTTTTTTCCTTCTGAGAGTTTGTTTTCCATATCAATTATTTTTTTTTTTATAAAGTGTGGGACCCACATTTGATTTATTTCTATTTTTTTCTCTCATGTTGTCTTGCAAATTAGAAAACATGAACCTATATATATATATAAATGGAAAATATTTTCTCATTCATGAGAATCGAATTCTCATGTTTGTGACCCTTCGTTTCTCTTTACTTTTTCCTTGTTTAATAAATATGGGGTCTACCACCAATTGAGTCACAACATGAGAATTCATTTCTCATGCAACATGAGAAAATCAAACCCCATATATATATATATATATAGGGTAAGGATCATTTTTTTTTTTTTTGTATTAAGATAAGGATCATTTTACACTAGTGTAAGTTACACTCTCAAAACGACGTCGTTTTGGGAGAGAAATTTTGGTATTTTGCAATTTTAATTTATTTCAGTGTTATAATAGTCTTTATTATTCTAATCTTTTAATTTTTTAACCCAAAACGGCGTCGTTTCGATAAACATTAGACAAATTTATCTAAAATAATATCAGAAACTTTTTTACTATATATAAAGTAAAATTAAAAAAGGGTGTGAAAAAAAAAAAAAAAAGACGGGGAAGGGGAAAAGATAAATAATTATCTTGGAGAGTAGAAGCTACATAAGCTTTTGTTGCCTTTAAGGAAGCCATGACCCAGACATCGATGTAAGTTCTGCTTGATTTCAACTTGCCATTTGTGATTCAAATGGATGCATCAAACTCTGGTATTGGTGTGGTTCTGTTGCAAAGGGAGAGACCCTTGTCGTTTTACAATAAGAAATAAGAACTTTTTGCAGATGGAGACCATACCTATTGGGTTCATTTTTTACTATCAGAACCGACCACAAGAGTGTTAAGGAGTTATTGTCATAAACCAATGGAGCAACAGAAATATCTTTGCAAGTTGATGGGCTACGCTTTTAAATTGAGTATTTGATGAGCATCCAATATCGTAGCAGATTCTCTTTCGCGACAATTCGAAGATGGTGTCTTGTTGGCTGTTTATCCAGCATGACAATTACTCCTCTATTGAGTAATTGAGCTAGTCAAATACCCAATGTATTGCCTAATTTAGTCACGGTAGTTAGCCCAAATTAAGCTAAGTTTCGGGTACATTCAATTTCTCATGTGTTAGTAATATGCAAAGCCTTCGCCCAATTAGAATTCAGATATACAGGCTTACGCATGAATGTCTCTTTGGCTAATGTGACTTTGAGAGAAAGAGCATATATTGAGTAATGTAAGCTTAGTGATAGAGAGGGTATGCTATTAGCAGACTAAAAGGTCTTGGGTTAATTTTACGCCTCTCTTTTGTTTTTGTTTTGTCCATATACTTTTTAAGCCCAACCTTAGAATACATGTGGGCGAATTATAAAAGGGGCTCTGAATTTTTTTGTTTTTAAATAAAGAGAGTAAAAGAAGCCCAACAAAAAAATATTTTGGGCTGGCACCAGGTAAAAAAAAGGAGGGGCCAATTTTTGTATTATGACTTTCGGCCCACTTATCTATCAGCCCAACTTGTACCGGCCTACATTATACGACTGTTCTTCAAACCTGACAATAGTCAGAATTTGATTTTCCCTTTCTCTTCTCTTTTCTTACCCGCAATCCTTTCTGCATTACCTTATTGGCACTGATTGGAAAAATTGCTATTTACAATGGCATTTCAACCATTGCAGAGTGGCACTGATGGGAAAAATGCTATTTACAATAGCATTTCAACCGTGTTTGTGGCCATTAAATGCACCTCAGATATGACCATTGACCAGTAGCTTTTGAGTGTAATTTTCAATAGCATGTGACAACATATTACCTCTGACACTCTAACACTCCTTACCGCCGAGCAGCTTTTCTATTTCTCCAACCCATTTTCATCGACCAGACCGCTGCCACGGTTCCTCGTCAAGTTCTTGTTCTGAGCTGTTGAGGTTTGGACGGATTCATAACCTTGTTAGCCGCCGGTTGGGTTAGATTTTGAACCAGGTTTGGAATTTTCAAACCCTAACCTTATTTTGCTTTGGATTTTCCCACTGCTTCCACACAATATCTTCTTCTTCGAAACACCACCCCACTTTCCTCTTCTTCAATCCTTCGCCGGCGATAACTTATTCAAATCTTGCAAATATGGATGAGAAGGTTACCAAAAAGGGTGTTTAAAATATCCAAATCATCCAAACCGGATCCAAACTGGTCTATACTTAAAAATCCAATTTTATTTTTTGTTAAAAAAATAAAAATCGGTTTTAAACAAAAATCGCTTCTTAACCGTAAAGCAATGCGGTTATCCACTACTTTACAAAACAGATATATGTGGTTTTCCAAACCAATTTTTTATTTTTCATTCAAAATTACAAAATACCCAAATCTCGAGGAATGAGATTTATGAACCCTAATTCTTCTCTTTCAAAATACCCACACGTTGGTTTCATTGTTCTTTGATTTCAGAAAACTCTTACACCTTCTTTCTCTTTTCCGTCGTCTTCTTCTTGTTCTCGAATCTCGACCAACCATTCCATCTCCGTTGAACGGCACCCTTCGACCAGATTGTTGGTAGTGGTTGATTCCTCTGCGTCTTGATTTTTCTGGGTTTCCTCTGCTTCATCGTATTCAAGATTGTGGGCATTTGATTTCTCTCCGTTTTCTCTGCCAAACTCCTCGCAGAGTCGCAGGTTCGTTTTCCCTTTTAGCCCTTCTTCATTTTCACTGCCAATTTCAAATTCAGTATTGCACAATTTGCAAATTTGGGGGGTGGGTATGGTATTATGATTTCCTCATATTTTTTTGCAAATTTTAAATGTTTTTATCTGGGTAGTGTTGAATGTTTCCATTAAAGTGGTGTGTTGTATTGATGGATAGCATATTATTTGTTGCACGAGCACATGTAAGTTGTCTTTAATAATGATTGTGTTTCAAATGCAAATAATTTTCGTTTTTTTGTTTTTTTGTTTTTCTGATGATTTTAGAAATCTCGTTTTGTGAGCAAGTAGTTTTCGATTGATTTGTGAGGCTATGCTATATCTCAGGATTGTGTGCTGATTTGGGTACTGATTTTTTCCTTGCTATTTGGGTACACTGATTTATTGAAATGCTATGTCTCAGGATTGTGTGCTTTAATTTAGAGGGTACCATTTTGGGGTATGTCTCGGGATTGTGTGCTTTAATTTAGAAATGGTGAATATGCTATGGAGCTTGCGTTAGCACCTTAGAACATGAATAGACTCTTATGCATTTGGATGGGATAAACAAATTGCTTATAATTGCACTCTAACAAATTGCTTATAATTTATGGAACCTAATTGCACAAGACCTGGATTGGAATTTAAATAAGTCCAATATTTTATTGCACAGTAGTATCATGTCCCATAGAAACAAATTTAAATAAGTCCTCAATTCATGCGTTATACTTTAGCACTAAATCCTGAATACTACAAGAGGAATAAATTTCTTCTCATTTATTAGATTATGTGTACCTAATGATGAATGATGACATTGTCACTTGCATAATGGGTGTGCAGCCTCAAGTTGAAGTTAAGAGCTTTCCTGCTGAAACTATTAAGCCCCTTGCTGCCAATCACCCAGGCACCGATCTTGCTGGTGGAGGTTTGTCTGGTAACATATACTTGTGGGAGGTGAGTTTTTCTTTGTTGGTGGATCGTTACGCATCAAGGGCTGGTTTTTCGATCCGGTTTTGAATTGGGGTTGAATAATTGATGGGTTAATTTTTCATGGAAAGATTTTTTGCAAAGTAAATGTCCAAATTTTTTGCTGTGATGCCAAAGTAGTTAATCATTAGTTTTCTTGATTCTTGTAAACTATGCATAAACTACTTTCATTTGTTGATATATAAAACTGAGTCTGCATAAACACATTTCATTTTTAACTGTTGTCCCAAAGCTCTAATGGTTCTAATTTTTATCTTCGTTCATAGATTGTGAAAGTCTTGGAGTATCATTGATAACTTACGTGTAACAGACTATGGTGCTGTTGACTTATACTTGACGCCAAAATAAGATGACTTGTGGGGATGTGAGGCTCTTAAAAACACTAAAAACTGAGAAAGAAAGAAAGATAAAAACTGTAAGTAAAAAAAAATAAAAATTCAATCATATATGGCATTCATTCAAAGTTATTAGACAAATTTTTTATGCCCACTATATAAATATATAATTGTCAGAATATACGTACAGAAAAGGCTCATGGTAACAATAAAAGAATTAAAAATTTGTTTAATACAAAATCACTTGGGGCGGGACTACCCCTTTCCTATAGCACAGAATCCCCTGTACAATATTTGCAACTCACAGGCTAGCAAAAGTCTTACATGTCATCTTTCAACGGATACGGTTCAAATGAGCAAAGAGCTCAGTGTTTGCCTTCGGTGCTGGTTTGAACGCTTCTGGGGTTCAAAGACATTCCAAAAGCATAATAATGAATATTCTATGCTTGATAACTTATGTGTAACAGATTATGTCGCAATTTTCTAAAACACAGTTAGGTAAGTGATATGTGGAATATACGACGTACTTGATTGTTTAGAAATTGGACAAGTCATTTTTTAAATGTGTCTTACTTGATTTTAATTTAAAAAAAATAAGTAAATCATATTTACAAGATAAGATTTAATTATTAATTTTTTTTTTTGGAGATACATAGGGAAAGAAAAAACAAGCAAAACTTAATAGGACTTGAGGGTCATAATTATAGACCAACGTATTTCACCTAGGTGGTGGGCTGAAGAAAATTTGCATGTTCCCATTGTGACTCAGATGTTGCTTTGCAAGCCAGTTTGCTACTTTGTTATCTTCTCTCGGAACATGGTGAATTTTGACAGACCAAGATTGTCCAAGAAGCTCCTTAATAACCTTGACTAATGGCAGTAATGGATGATTATCATCACGCCGCTGAAATTCTTAGAGTGTTTCCATAACCCAATTTTTTATTGAAACCTATCTGCCAAATGCAAGCATTGTTCCTAATGACTCCTCCACAAGCAGAGGGATCCCCCTTTCCAAAATTAGCTCCACGGACATTCAGTTTTACCCACCAGTCAGTTGTAAGCTTTTATTTAAAAAATAAAGTAGGTGAATGATTTTTAAGGTTTAAACTGTGCATTAGGCTAAGGGTGTTTTTATATTAAATAATTAAATAAATTACTATCACGATGTCTAATTGCAAAATTTCAAATAAAATTAAGCATCCATCTTTTTAGTGCAATAAATAACCATAATTAATGAGACAGTTTTCGTGCACATGCAGGTTGAATCAGTTATTCTTGCTCAGCCCTTTGTGCTTTGTTTTGATTGAAATTGCATGCCAATCCAAAGGTCAAAATAAAATTAATGATACATTAATATCAACATCAACAACACATTTATCCCAAACTAATTAGGGATGGTGGTAGATGAATCTAAATAAAAAATACGAAGATGTATATATATATATAGAGAGAGAGAGAGATAGAAAGAGAGAGAGGAGGAGGTAAGATCCTTTGACTCTGATTTATAAGCATGTGACACCATTGATCTTTTTTGATCTATGGCTCAAATTTGACACCAGTGTCAAATTTGAAATTTGACACCTCATATGAGAGCTGTTATATAAAAAAAAAACGTAACGATTCTGATTTATAAGCATGTGACACCATTGATTTTACTTTATCTAACGACTCTCAGATGAGGTGTCAAATTTCAAATTTGACACTGGTGTCAAATGATCCTATATATATATATTGTCTAAATAAATAAGAGGAATAAAATCTTATTTATCCATATATATATATATATGGATAAATAAGATTTTATTCCTCTTATTTATTTAGACAAAAAAATTTGTCTAAAAAACATCTATATTGATACATATATGTAAATAACCATTTTAACCCAAAATTTTAATGTATTGGGTGAGAGCCTTTTTTAATAGTTTATATTATTCTAACACTCCTTTTGGGCTTGAAGCTTGGTGTGGATATTACACAGGTCCAATTTTTGTTTTGCCTTATGCTTATTTTAATTCCACTAGAAAGTGGAGACATGGTAAGTATCCAACTCATGACCTTGTGATCAGTCAAAATCTGATACAATATAACTTCAACCCAAAACCTAGGTATTGAGTATTTACCTTTTTAATGATTTATATAATTTTCTAACACCTGTCTTGGTCCATGTCTACTTTGAAATTGGTTTTGGTTTGTTGGGTGTATAGAGGTAGACAAATATGTTGGGTTGGTATTTGAAGGCATCCCAAATTTGAATAAGCATACACTTTTACACAAAGAGAGCAACACCGCAAATATGTTTCATTTCAGATATGCTTTTTTAAAAAAATTATTTTCTTAAAGCAAAAATATGAGTCTTTTCTTGTGGAGACAATATAAGTCTTTTCTAATATATGATATCTCGTATTTTAAAACTACAAAAAATGTTACCTAAATTTTTTAAAAAGTATAGTAATTACAATAATTTAACTTCCTTTTTTTTGTGTGGAACGTCCTTTATTTATACATATGATAACTAACACACTAAATTCAATTTAAACTTTATTCAAAATAGATAATAAAATATATCGAACCACTATACTACGTACTTTGGCCTACAATTAACCAACATAATCGATAAAATGGTGGATATTGAATGGAAAAAAATGCATTACCATTTAAATTAGGGGAGGTCCACAAACCGTCATATCCTCAAAATTAACTCCAATTAATGTGGGCTTGCTTCGACTTTCGATACAGAACTGTAATATAAAATAAGAGTAAACAAAGATTATTTAAGGGCTCCTCCTACCCAAAAAAATATAAAAAAAAAATACAAGGGATTTATTAATCTCATATTGTATGAGAATAATTCTCTCCTATCATAGACACAATTATGGATGGGTTCACTCACTTATAAAAATAGAAAAAATAACATTATTTTGTGCTCGCGAGAAATAATTTTATCTCCATTGACCGGAGAAATACTTTTTCCATGAAATGATAAATTATACTCTCATTTTACTTGAGAAAGTTATCTCATGCTTTTCTCACATTGAAAATTATGCCATCACTTTTATTTTATTTTTTTTTATTTTTATGGGCACGTGATGAGAAGGCCCCTGAATGCTCTTGTAAGAACAGAAGTTTGTTACCAAGAGCTCAACACAAAAAGAGGCAGAGGTCGGCCGAAACTTACTTGGGGAAAGGTAGTAAAACAAGATTTAATGGAGGGGATATGGATTGGCGGACGGTCTGTCTTAGAACGGAATGAAGAAAAGCTATAAGTATGGTGGAGGGTTAGACCCGTGGTTATTCCTATGTTCCAGATGGTCCCTTTTTAGTCCTTTTCCCCTTCATTTCCCCCACTTCTTCTTGTCCCTTTCTTTTTCACTTTTATTTATTTATATATACACATATATATATATAAATATTTTTATTATTATTTTTATTTTATTTTTTTCAACAATTTTATATCTTTCATGTGGGTTCATCTACCACCGACCCCAATTAATTTGGGATAAAGGTGATGTTGATGTTGATGTTGATTTTTTTGATAAACACTTTTATTTTTAATGAATGGCACAATATCATGTGTATGTAGCACGAGATATCTATCTTCAATATCATAAATTATATGATATATGTTTCAGCAAATAAGTTGTAAGATTGTAAAAAGAAATTTAATCATGAAAAGAAATTTAATCATAATATTTATTTGGTAGAATAACGTCTTTAAAAATATTTAAAATGGTTTAATGAAAAAAAAAATTATGCTTTTTTTCTATAAAAAAATACCCTTTCAATATAAGAAAGTGTCAACTTTAAATAACAATCTTGTTCTGAATGAATCTGACATAAATAAGTTTTGTGTAAAACTTTCTAGCTTTTTTAATTAACTATTCCAATTTTATTTTATTTTTATTTTAAAATAAAATTTTAATTATTCTTATTTTCTCTGTGACCCAAAACGATCATAGCATAAGACAGAAACAAATTACCTCAACTTCAAACACGTGGATCAACTTGTTATTGGTCCTTTCTTAGACTGAAGCTCTGATGAATATCTCAAAAGAAGAAATCTTCAAGGGAGCATTTGAAAGGAAAAGGCTGTAGAATAATCCTTCCTACATCCTGCAATTTCATCAATGCATTGAGATGGCTCTCAAAATCAAGTTGCAGAAATCATGTTTGCACAGAGATTTTTTTAGGAATCTGATTTCATAAGCTTTTGCATTGAAGTGATACCCCAACATACACATTTATCTATTTTACTAATGAGTCACTCTGTTCAGTTTCACATGCTACAGCCTGGCAATAGCGGCAACATGCGTTGAAGTCTACTTTTAAAATCATCGTGTGGTTGTCATTACAACCTGGAAATATTAAAACAAATTGAACATGCTTCAGCAGTGAGATTTGAGAAGGACTGTTTGGCTTCAAATGACACAATTTGCCATTATTGATGTTGTAAATGATAGTTTAGAATAGTAATATAGAAGTCCCACATCGAGTATATCTGTTTGTATTTTCTTTCTTTTAAGTTATATAATAGACTCCGCTGTGTAGTTGATGTACATAGTATTATTTTCAAATGTTCCTCTCTTCTCTTTCGATATTCAACATGGTATCAGAGCCTAAGGAACGTTTGAATTTTTTTTTTTTTCGGTGAACCCATTGTTCATCGTAGTTTACAAATTTTTTTTTTCCCCGGAACTGTCTCGTTGTCAGTTTCCGGGCGATTGTGGAGGCGCGTGCAGACTCCGTTCCGGCCACGGCTGGTTGCGATTTTTTCGTCTTGCTGAGACGATTCTGGATCCGGTCTTATTTTTCTGATCCCTCTTCTTCCGGTTAGTTGTGTGATCAGTCTTTTTGGATTTTTTTTTTCCTCTACTCTTGATTATGGACTCTTCCGTCTCCAATGTTTCTGGGTCTCCGGCTGGTAATAAGTCTGAGAAGCAACCATCAGGTCCTACTACATCTATTGCTCCCACTGGTAATTCTTTTGCTGGAATCTCTCAGTTGCACTCTATAGGCCCTTGGACTCTTGATTCTGGGGCTTCTGATCACATTTCTGGTAATAAGTCCTTATTCACTTCCCTTTGTACTACTGGTTCTTTTCCCACTATTACCATGGTCAATGGGTCTCTGGTCCAATCACGGGGTATTGGCACGGTTCTTCTTTTACCTAATTTATCTCTGGATCATGTTCTCTATGTTCCAGATTCTCCTTTTAACTTACTTTCTATTAGTCGTTTGACAAAATCCATTGACTGTGTTGTTTCTTTTACTAAAACCTCTGTCATCTTTCAGGATCGGAGTTCGGGGAAGGAGATTATCAGAGGATGTGAGTCTCAAGGCCTCTATCAACTATTTCCATCTTATTCAGCCTGCTCCACTGTGGACTCTCCTCTTACTATACATGCTCGTCTGGGCCATCCTAGTCTTACAAAGCTTCAGAAGATGATTCCACATTTATCGTCTCTTTCTAAATTAAATTGTGAGTCTTGTTAGTATGGGAAACATACTCGTAGTACGTTCCCAAGTCGTCTTAGCCGTCAAGCTGTTTCTCCTTTTTCTGTGGTCCACTCTGATATTTGGGGACCAAGTCGTCATTCTTCTACTTTAGGGTTTAAGTATTTTGTTACTTTTATTGATGATTATTCAGGTGTACTTGGTTATTTTTAATGAAAAATCGGTCTGAGTTGTTTTCTATTTTTCAGTTATTTTACAATGAAATCAAAACTCAATTTGGTATTCCTATTCGTACTTTTCGTAGTGATAATGCATGTGAGTACTTATCTCATCAATTTCAACAATTCTTTTCATCTCATGGCATTCTCCATCAAACATCTTGCCCTTATACACCTCAACAAAATGGTGTAGCCGAGCGCAAGAATCGCCATCTGGTTGAAACCACTCGTGCCTTGTTAATTGATGGTAATGTTCCATACACATTCTGGGGTGATGCTATACTTACTGCATGCTATCTCATTAATCGCATGCCATCATCTGTTCTCAATCATAAGGTACCTCACTCTATTTTATTTCCCCATCAAACTTTATATCCTTTAACTCCACATGTGTTTGGTTCTACGTGTTTTGTTCATCATCTTGGTCTAGGTTTGGATAAATTAGCTCCCAAGTCTCATAAATGTGTTTTTCTGGGTTATCCTCGGTCTCAGAAGGGTTACCGTTGCTACTCTCCCACTTTACGTTGATACTTTATCTCGGCGGATGTCTCCTTTTTTGAATCAGTTCCCTTTTTTGGATCCTCTACTACTCCTGTGGATACTGATTCTGTACAGCCATCCTTCCCATGTGACCTTCTTTACCTTTCGTCTTTACCCATCCATGTTTCTGACTCTCCTTCTATCACCTCTTCTGCTGATGAGATCAAGCCTAATTCGTCAGATGTATCCGTGGACTCACATTCAACTGCATCTCCTCCCACGGCTTCGGTCCCACCTTCGGATAGTGACCTTCTCATTGCTCTTCGTAAGGGTACTCGTGATACTCGCCCTCCGGCCAGGTATGCAGTCAATCTCAGTTATCATCGTCTTTCTCCATCATATTTTGCTTGCCTTTCCTCTTTGTCCTCTGTATCTGTCCCTAAGACTACAGGTGATGTACTTTCACATTCGGGATGGAGACAAGCTATGATTGATGAAATGAGTGCTCTTCATCATAATGGCACATGGGATCTGGTACCTCTTCCTTCTGGAAAATCTGTGGTTGGTTGCCGATGGATTTATGCTGTTAAGGTTGGACCTGATGGTCAAGTGGATCGTCTTAAAGCTCGCTTGGTGGCGAAGGGTTTCACTCAGGTCTTTGGCTTGGATTTTATTGATACTTTTTCTCCTGTGGCGAAAATGTCTACTGTTCGCCTTTTTATTGCCATGGCTGCTATTCGCCATTGGCCTCTCTACCAACTGGATATCAAGAATGCTTTTCTTCATGGTGATCTTGAGGAAGAAATTTATATGGAGCAACCTCCTGGATTTGTTGCTCAGGGGGAGTCAGGACTTGTTTGTCGTCTTCGTAAGTCTCTCTATGGCCTCAAACAATCTCCAAGAGCTTGGTTTGGTAAATTTAGCAGTGTTGTTCAACAATTTGGCATGACTCGGAGTGCAGCTGATCATTCTCTCTTTTTTCGTCATTCTGCTTTTGGTTCTATTTATCTGGTGGTATATGTGGATGATATTGTCATCACAGGCAGTGATCAACATGGGATCACTCGATTGAAACAACACTTATGTCATCATTTTCAGACTAAGGATCTTGGGAAACTTCGATACTTCTTAGGAATCGAGGTGGCCCAATCTAAATCTGGTGTTGTGATATCTCAGAGGAAATATGCTCTGGATATTCTTGAAGAAACTGCTCTGTTAAATTCAAAATCTGTTGAAACTCCTATGGATCCAAGTATCAAGCTTCTACCAAATCAGGGGGAGCCCTTTTCAGATCCTGAGCAGTATAGAAGATTGGTTGGAAAATTGAACTACCTCACAGTCACTCGGCCTGATATTTCCTTTGCAGTTAGTGTTGTCAGTCAATTTCTCAATTCTCCATGTCAAGAACATTGGAATGCAGTCATTCGTATTCTTAAGTATATCAAGGCATCTCCAGGAAAAGGCCTTGAATATGAAGATAAAGGTCATGATCAATTGGTTGGGTACTGTGATGCTGATTGGGCTGGTTGTCCAACTGATAGGAGATCTACTTCTGGGTATTGTGTCTTTGTTGGAGGCAACTTGATTTCCTGGAAAAGTAAGAAACAAAGCGTAGTTTCCAGATCAAGTGCTGAAGCAGAATACCGCTTCATGGCGACTACTACTTGCGAACTCATCTGGCTTAAACAACTTCTCAGAGAGCTTAAGTTTGGAGACACTGGACAGACAACTCTCATTTGTGATAATCAAGCAGCTCTACACATTTCATCAAATCCAGTGTTTCATGAAAGAACCAAACATATAGAAATAGATTGTCACTTTGTTCGAGAAAAGATTCTTGCTGGTGAAATTAAAACTAGCTTTGTACCCTCTAATGAGCAATTAACAGATGTGTTTACAAAATCTTTGAGGGGCCCTCGAATAGAGTTTATTTGTAACAAGCTTGGTGCATATGACCTATATGCTTCAGCTTGAGGGGGAGTGTTGTAAATGATAGTTTAGAATAGTAATATAGAAGTCCCACATCGAGTATATCAGTTTGTATTTTCTTTCTTTTAAGTTATATAATAGACTCCGCTGTGTAGTTGATGTACATAGTATTATTTTCAAATGTTCCTCTCTTCTCTTTCGATATTCAACAATTGAACTCAAGTTTGATCTATCATGTGTCCTTTATTAGTTATTTAATTATTCTTCGCATGACGACCTCTAAAGACTTTTCAAGTCATCTTGGAAAACTTTAATAGTGAAACAAGTTGCCATTATTAAATAAGAGGAGGGATATTCTTACTAACAAAATCTTCTACTACCATCTCACTACCTATCTAATCATCACTGGATCAACCTTTTCTCTTTTTTCAAAAACTTTTTAGCATTCTCTCTTTGATTCAATGATGATTAGATAGGTAGTAAGTTAGTAGTAGAAAATTTTGGTAGTTAGAATATGCTTTCTCGTTAAACAAAAGTGTGATCTATCTTGTATCTTGTTTAGTTATTTAATTCTTCTTAACATTATTAGTGAAACAAGTTGTTGTCGTTTGGC
>JAVKPL010002243.1:0-18152 GCA_032173675.1 Gastrolobium villosum
TTAAATTTATTTTGGCTCAGATTCAAGTTCAATAACTTAGGCAACCTTGCAAGTTGTTCAGTGATTAATCCACTAAAACTATTTGCTGCAGCTCCAAGGTATCAAGTTCCTGCAATGATGCTATTTGTACGGGGATATTTCCTGAAAGATGATTGTTGCTTATCAACAATTTGATCAGTGAAGTCAAAGTACCTAACTCGTTTGGAATTTCTCCAGTGAGATGGTTTGAAGATAAGTCAAGTACATGTAATTTGATTCCCTCGCCTAATTCTGGTGGTATGACACCAGATAAATTATTGTTGGAGATCTTGAGGCTTTGGAGGCTGTAGCACTTTCCCCAATTTGGCGAAATGTGACCATAAAAATTATTGTCACTCAATTCGATGTAGTCCAACTTTGGATATACGCCAAGATCATCTGTTATATTTCCGGTCAGTTGGTTTTGTTGCAGCCGAAGTCTTATAAGGCTTGAGCAATTCATCAAACTCTTTGGAACGGGGCCAGTAAAATGATTATTGAAAGCAGTAAAGTTTGTCAACTTTCCACTAACGCAAATGTTGTGAGGCAAATGACCAATAAAATAATTATTATCTATTTGCAATTTTTCCAAATTACTAAGCCTGTTCATTTCAATTGGAATGTTGCCACTAAGTTCATTTGAGAATAAATTTAGTACAGTGACCTTTGTCAAGTTTCCAATGGTGGAAGGAATTGGACCAGAGAGTTTATTACCATCCAGGCGGATGGAAACCAAATTGAGCAAGTTACCTATGGAAGGTGGGATTGGCCCGGAGAGGCTGTTATTTAACAATTGGATTGTGGAAAGAGAATAGAGTTTTCCAACTTCATCGGGAATGTGACCAGTTAGATAGTTGGAATAAAGGTAAAGCCATTGTAAATTGCTCAAATTTCCAATTGTGGAGGGTATTACACCGGAGAGATAGTTATTGGACAAATCAAGTTCAGTCATATTTTTCATCATTCCAATTTCTTGAGGAATGTAGCCAGAAAATTTGTTGTTACCTAAATCTAGAATTGACATTTTGGTCAAATTTACTATAGAAATTGGGATATGCCCTTTGATGTTGAAACTTGCTAACTGAAGCAATGTTAGATTTCCCAACTTCCACAATTCTTCTGGGATGGGACCGGTAAGACCACTTTCCGAAAGAAGTAGACTCTCTAGCTTTTGCAACTTCCCAATTTCTTGGGGAATGGAACCACTAAAGTTATTTATGCAAAGCGCTAAATACTCTAAGTTGGTCAAATTCCAAATTTCGTTTGGAATGTTGCCATAAAGGTTGTTCCCTCCTACATCAAAACGTGACAAGAAAGCAAGCTTCCCTATAGAAATTGGGATAGTTCCTGTGAGATTGGCCCATTCAATGCTAAGCTCTCTCAAATTCCTTAATGCACCTATTTCCTGAGGAATGGAACCACTGAAATCGTTACCAGCCAAATCTAAAGTATGAAGACTTGACAACTGTGTTATTTCAGATGGAATTGTTCCGAAGAGATTACTGTGACTGAGATCAAGATAGGAGAGTTTGGACAACGCAACAATTTGGGGAGGAATACTTCCATTCAAGGAGTTGAAACTCATATCCAGAGTGAGGATGTTTGGAAGTAAAGTGAAGTTGAGACTTTGAAGCGTACCTTTTAATCCAACATTTGTAAGATTAATGTTGGAGACAGACATGGACACGTCACACTCAATTCCGAGCCAATTATTGCAAGGACTATTGCCAATCCATGAAGATAGCAAAACCTGGCTTTGGTTGTGAAGGCTGGCTTTCCATTTCAACAAAGCATTTGCTTCTCTGCTTTGTGACGTGGCTGAAGCAGCAGCAACATCAGAAGAAAAGGCCATTAACATTGCACAAAAGCACATTACAAGAAGCTTCCAAAATGGTATGAGCTTCATGAACTGAAGCATTGGAAAAAGGAACATATTGGTGGGTATAAGTTGAAATCTTCAATCACTGTTTGTATAATGCAATAAGAGAATGGTATGCAATTCATGGGATGTTGCAGATGCTTATATACAGAAAGTCACTCCCACAAGAACCAAAGTCAAGAAAACGAGTCCTAAGTCTTGATAGCTGCATTTACAGATATCTATGTTGGGTTAAAAAAAATATGTATTTTTAAGACAGAATATTTATTTTATAGAGATTTCTTTTAATCTTTACGAAATGTCTTAACACCATTGTTTTTAGATTTTTTATTTTTTAAATAAAAATTTAATAATAATTGTAATATTATTATTAGTTTATTACTACTGTAACTCAAGCAAGCCATTTTAGGTGGGATTGTGAAGTCACTCTTGGTCTGGGCATTCAGATTTTGTTTCAGTGTCTCATCCAGGGCCAGTTTATGAAAGCAAAGTGTGTCGATATAAAATATGAGTTTTATTAATCTCAAGATAGGAATATTCAGTTCAATTAGGCTGAGAGATTAATCTGGATCGTAATGCTATTGTTCAGGAATATCTATTGTATTTGAATCTAGCTTGATCACTGAATATCAAGTAAAGTGTGTGATTGTGGTCATGGAATAGTGATGATCGTGAGTCAAAAATGAGTGTCCCTTTACCGTCGAATTGTCCTCTTATCTATAGGGGCTGCTGTACGAGGTTTGCACGTGAATCTGAACTGTCATGACGCGGCGGTCATTACAGCTGGTCGCCCGTTACCGAGTGGTAACGTATTATGCGTTATATGTCTTTAATGCGATCCGTTTCATTACCTGTTTACCTGTAGCTGAGTTGCATGTTGCCGGATTGTCTGAATGGGCCGACCATATGGGCCTTTCGTACAGATCCATAACAGTAGATAAGTTATCTTATGTTATAGAGATAAATATGTGGACTACACCATCTGACAAATAAAAAGAAAAAGTGATACGGTTATCAAAGGATGTATAGGAGAGAAAGATATGATATGTAGCATCATAGGAATAGTTTTTCCCATAAAATATAGAACATGTCCATCAGATAGAGTCAAGATAGATAGCGAAGGTAATTAGCTAAAGTCATCCACTCATCCCGCAAATCAGAATTTGAGCTTTGTCTATACAACACGGGCTAATGCCAAACTTTCACTCACATAAACCAAAGTCAACAAACCGACTCCTGAAGTCTTGTTAGATGTATTTGGAGATATGTTACGCTACGTATGCAAAGGTTTAGAAAAACGGTGCAATTTTTGTACCGTGGGTTCTGTAAATCTTTTTTTTTCCCCATAAAATATTAGGATTGGCGGTCCTCATATTTTTTTCACGTTTCAATTCTCTTATAAGAAAGGAAAAGATGATTTGGCTTAGAAGGGAATAAGATTGGTGGTAGATGTGGAATTTTTATTTATCTCAAAAATATTTATCATCGGAATATAGTAAGAAATATAAATGTGTTTGGTATGACTAAATTTTCTCGAGAATTTGTGGTTAAAATTATTGAACGTATGTTTGATTGATTATTAAATATGAGTGAAAATGTAAGATTATTTTATCAAAACAACTCCTACTTTACCTTTTGTTTACCGATAGTAGATCTAAAAGTAGGGTTATTTTGTCCATAATATTTTGGTATTTTTTCCACTTCCTGGTCAAAACAGTATACCAATTTAACCAAGTCTGTATCATCTTTTATACGTTAACTTTAAATTACGGAAAGAAGTGTTACCCAGAAAAGTGTTTTCTTTTTGTTACCAAACGTCGATTTCAAATTCTCCACACCTAGCTTTTCAAAGAAAACAAAAAAAATCGGGGTACCAAACACCCCTTTTATAGTTATATTTTTTTATTTTCTTAATTACGTAAATCAAAGTCAAACCTATTTTTGTATATTTTCTATTCATATTTATAGTGCTTATAAATTTATATCTTTTAGTATAATTCCTATACTAACTATATAAATTGGTTCCAAAGATTTTAATTTAAAATGCAAAATTTAAATCTTAATAGTTGATTTACAAATTATGAGACGGCACAGAGCATGCATGTGTAAGGAATTTTTTCTTAAGCTTCCGTTAATAAACTCTGGTGCTAATAGTTAATTAGTTAATTAATTCCTTACCAAAAATAATTAATTAATATATTTATATTATTTATTATTATTATTGCATGACTGGTGCAAGTCTCTTAGGTGTGAATGTAAAAGTGTGTGGGACTGTAAAATATCCTATAGATTCAAGATTTTTTATGTAATTAGCTAAAGTCATTCACTATGCAAGTCAAGATTGATGCGTTGTGTATACGACCCGGTGAAAGCAAAAGTTTGTCACACTGATATTAATGGATGTGCTAATTTATCCTTCAAGATCAACGATGGATCTTTGTCATAGATAAGTAGTGCAAGTCTCTTAGGTGTGAATGTAAAAGTGTGTGGGAATGTAAAATATCCTATAGATTCAAGATTTTTGAGGTGATTAGGTAAAGTCATTCACTATGGAAGTCAAGATTGATGCGTTGTGTATACGACACGGTTAAAGCAAAAGTTTGTCACACTTGATATTAATGGATGTGCCAATTGCAATCTTCCACAACCTTACTTTATATACTTCAAGATCAACGATGGATCTTTGCCATAGGTAAAATCGAATATATTCCACAGTCACTTTTTTTTTTTTTAATTTTACAGTTATTTTTACTAACACAATGACTTGCATTGGATTCATAAGTACTTACGGAAATTTTATCTTGACAAGGATAGTTGTTGATAGTTGCGTGTTGATCATGCAAATCAAGATTTGAGCGTTGTGTATATAACACGGGCTAATTCCACATTTGTGCAAAATGTCATTCACACATAAACCAAAGTCAACAAACTGCCTCCTGATGTCTTGTTAGATCATAGATGTATTTCGAGAGATGTTACGCTGCGTATGCAAAGGTTTAGAAAAAACGGAGAAATTTTTGTACTATGGGTTATTTGAATCTATTTTTTTCCATAAAATTTTAGGATCGGTGGTACACTACCACCAATCCTAATATATTTTCATGTTTCAATTGTCTTCTAATTATATTTTTTTTATTTTATAAATTATCTTAAGTAATTCAAAGTCAAATCTGTTTTATCTTAAAGATAGATATGTCTAACCAAGAGACTAATGAGTTTATCTTGGATCTATGTGCTCTCTCAGATATCTATGGATTAGATACTTTGAGTTAGGAGTGTTAACGGGCCGAGCCGAGCCAAACTTTGGTCTTAAAAGGCAAAGCCTGTGTTTAAATATGTCAACCTGACCAAGTCTGTTACCTATGTTATAAATATAATTATCGGATTGTGGCCTGACTTATTTACAAAATATAAAAGTCTGGTTTAGCCTGTTTTTAAAAAAAAAAGACAACAAGAATTTATCCAAACAGAATATACAATCAACAACATTAGTAATTTCATAAATATTCATAAATTCAATGTATATCCAAACAGCATAATATAGAACAAAATCATTCAAAAAATATGTTTAACCAGTAAAGTGGGGTGAAATGGATTGAGGAGAAAAAGATGGCTATTACAATTAGTAAAAAATATAAAATAAAAATATAAAATAATATAGTAGCCTAGCCTGAGAGGCTTTAAGGCCGAGCTTTTGAATCGGAGCCTGAGGCCTTTTTATTAAACGAGCTTTTATACAAGTTTAAGTCTGGTGCCAACAACCTATTTTAGACATGTAAGCTTAAGCCTTCACGAGCCGAGCCAAAGGCCCCTGGTTCGTTTAGCACCCCTACTTTGAGTATAGCAAATCATTGTGCACAAATAAGAACGACGTTTGCCAAAAGGGTGGTATGTGTGCACAGTGCCAGCATAACAATAAAGAGAGAATATCGTACTTGTAGGTTTTACCACTTATTTATAGGATTTACCTATATGTATTGGAATTCTAGACCTTTTATGCCTCTTCTAGAAGCTCAAGCCCAAGTTTGATGCTGTCGTATTAGAATTACTATCTTAAATTGATACTCTCCTTTAATTATATTAGATTCTAATTTTTATTACCCTTTTTTGGCCTTTATAATATATGGTCCCCGTATAAGTCCATAACAGTTGACCCCAGCCAGGTAATCTGGATGTCCAGGCTAACGGGGTATAAGTTAATAATTATGGATTATTCTATTAAGGATTATCCGAGTTTCTATTAAGAATTATCCATATTTCTAATGAGAATTAATCATTTATTTGGATATAATTCATCTGTCCCACAGCCAAGTAAATTGAATGCTCAAATTACTGGAGTACAATCCATATTTTATATTTACTTCTCTAATAAATTTGGCATTTCCTTTGGTCTTCTAATTTCTTTCAATCCGATTTATGATTAGCCTCGGCTTATCATCATAAGTTGCACCCTACTTGGAAGATCATAAGAGAAATTATTATTTCAAGATCCCGTATATTCTATATGCAAATTACTAGGATGCCACATATTGTATCTATTGAATGAACAGAGTAAATAACCAATTATCATACACTCTTATTGATTTCGTCTTTTTCTTAGGATCGTGAATCCGGGATAAGAATTTCATAATTCTCATACAATGATGGTAACTTTGCACATGGCAACTTGTGATTAGAATAATGTATTATACAGACCATATGTCGTCTTTATGTTATGTGCGCATTTAACGCACCAATCTCTTTGTCTATCTAATCATTATTTCAGAGGTGGATTCATGTTTATACCCTTGTCTTTCACTCTTTGTACTTCCATCGGTTATAATTGATTTTTCATATTCCCCTCTTTTATTAATTTCTCATTTGCACTTTTTAGTGGTCTTCATTTTGCTCTCTTCTTTTGCTTCAATAATATGAATGTTCTGGTGCTTTCCTTTCTTCATTTAGAATATTTTTGGTCCCTAAATCTTTCTTGTCAAGGTACCTTCATTGATCTTTTAAATCTCCCTTATTTTCGGCATATTTTGAGCATTTGAAATAATTTGCTTTCTTGAATCTTCGCCTCTTAGCCATATCTTATAGGGCTTTAGTTCTTGGATTTTCTAATGCTCCTCTTTCACTGCTTTTTCTACAATCTTAAATCCTTGACGTTTTCTACCAGTGTTTGCCCTATATTCCTTGAAGTTATGAGATTTCTTTGATATTTCCGGATAAATAAACCATATTTTTCTTCCCTCCCTTATCGTAAAACATTTGAGTGTTTGCTGTGTTCAATTTTTGTTAACAATGAGATGGAAAAGAGATTTGCGTCGTATTGGCCGTGATGATGCAATAGTGGAGGATGAGGCCAAATTTCTTCAAAATATTTCTCCTGTACCTCGGTTTTGGCTTTTGGTCATACCCCAGAATAAAAAGGAAAAACAGAAAGCAATGCTCCGGGGTTATCGTAATAGAGGTAGCAGAAAAAGATATGGATTATCAAATTCTAGAAACTGGGGTCGTGATCGATCTTCCTCGAATACTAAAATTCCCCAATAAATTCCAAGAACTAAATTAAAATTAAATCTGTCGAGCATGACTTCCCATGAAACCTCAGATATAGCAAGTTCGTCAAAAGTTACCACTCTGAGACCCTTAGAATCAAATAAGGGGACGCAAGCTGACCTTTGTTATTCTTGTGTCTTCTTATGTTACAATCTTGTGGAACGAGGTTGTGACTCTTTAGCCGAGCCTACTTTGTTAAGTTGTCCTCACAAGAGTATTTCAGAACCTAATTTGGCTCCGGGTGATACAATTCATCCAATTTTAATATCGGATGAGTCATCAATCTTATCAACTAATATGTCTTTTGATTCAAGTATGTCTATAATTTTCCTGATTCTGGCTTTCCTTGTTTTAGGTATTTATGGGGTCATCTTCTACAAAAATTATAGCAGAGTCTCGTTCTGCTGTGTTAGATTACAAACGTCCTTCAGCTGATTTGATATATAAATATCATTGGGTCACCTATGAAGTGTTAAATACTTTATACGAGATGAATGTGGATGACGTAGCCAATCTTTCTGTCGGCAAAAAAATATATGATATTATTCCTCCTTATGAGAATGAGCGAGTTTTCTCTAGGAGAAACTCGGATAAACCTATTTTTTTCTACCGAAATTTGATCACCAAAATTCATCTTCGATTTCCTCTATCCAAATTTGAAATTAGTGTTTTAAATCATCTTTATATTGCATTGCTTCTACTCAGCTTCACCCCAATAATTGGGGTTTTGTCAAAGCCTGTGGGCATCTTTGTGCTTATTTAACCTTGCCTTGCATTGAACCACTTTTCTTTTATTTATTCTAAATCCTTACTTCTTGTACTGGTCGTGAGCCTCGAGAAAGAAAAGGCTGGGTTAATATCTGAGATCATCCCTTGAAGAAACTCTTCAATGTTTTTTTTGATTCTTTTAAAAATTTTAAAAAAAAAAATTATATTTTAATTTTGTATCCTCGAGTTGGAAAACAACCTTGTTTTCTTTCTTATTCCGAAGTAGGAAATATAGAGGGGATATTTCCATTTTATTGGTATCAGGACCATCATGACTTTCATCCTTCAAGCTAACGTTTCAAAGAAAATCAACTTTTCGAGGCTGAAATTGAGGCAGCTACATTATTACTTGCATGTGTGGAAAAGCATGGCCATGTTGGCGAATCTTCGTTCATTTTTAAATCTTAAACCGAGTTGGATTTGGAATTGAGTATGACTTGACTATTTCTTTACTATTTACTTCAAATATATGTATTTGAAGAATCTTATTATATGACTGACTCCATTTTCTTTAATCTTGTAGTTCCGAATATGGATGAACAACAGAGTTCTATTGCTGCATTGAACCGGGTAAATCTATGTAACCAAATTCAAGGAAAATCTGGCTAGCAAATCGAAGGATATCTCGGTTTTTGCTGTTGGAGGTTCTTCCAAATTCAAATAGATAAAAAATCTTGTTCCTCTTCCTCCTCCTGTTGGTATTTCAAGAGGTGTTATCTGGGAGGTTAGATTAATTGGCGATCTTCGCGGCGTTATCCAACCTCCTACTCTTTTTTTATGAGCCTAGCGCTCCTGCTGATGCCGAGATCAAAGAATTGGAAGATATTGAGTTATATTCAATGAAAGTCTTTTCCCTGATGAAAATTTATGCTTCCATAAAAACTAAATTTGGCAATTCTGGGGTGGTTTCTCTCAAAGAGGAAAAGGCTAAGACATGTGAATCTTTCACCAAAATAAAGGAGGAGCTAAAAATAGTTACGATTTGGTTTCTGCTAGAATGAGCTTAGCTTTTAATGTAGATTCTCTGAAGTCGTCCAAAGCTCTTATAGAAAAGGCTGAGACCAAATTGAGATAATCTCAAGTAGATACTACTGATTACCATTTCAAACTTCATAAAGTGATTTTAAGTTATTTCAACAATGCTCTTAACCAAATTAAGTTTCTTAATCCGGATATCCAACTTATCACAGAAGCGATAAATCATCTTTCCTACCTAAAGATTGGGGAATTAGTTCCTCCACCTCCAGACCTTGAATCACTAACTCATTGAATGAGACGATAGTGAAGGATGAGGAGGTCAGCAATTAAAATGTTGAGGCTGCCAGGGTTGACAATCAGGATCAACCTGACATTCCTATAGACTGATGAGCCGGTATGCCGATTTAATAATGTATTTTCTTTGGTTATCTTTTTAATTAGGGGCCATTAAGCCCCTTTTGGTACTGTAACGAATATTGCTGAGTTTGTTCCCAGTCTTTTTTATTTTTCTTTCGATGATTTTTCTTGATTGACATCTGCGTTATTTTCTATTTACATGCATTACTTGTCACTCGATATTATTTTAATATGGCCAGCTGTAAGAACCCGCACCGCTAAATTAGGAATTTAAATAATTTAATTATGATTTTAGGAAATAGCTCCATAATTGAATTTGGATAAATATAGACAAATTATAATAATTATCTAGAAGGTCGAATAATGCTTAATTCATTTTTCTGATGAAAAGTGCAGATACTAGTTATGCTTCGCGATATAAATACGTACCGATAAAGTATTTCAAAAAATATAATAAAAGTATAATTATTCCTAGAAAAATAACTAGGTAATGAAGTGATGTCGGAACTAATACTAGTATGTATAAAACACGTACCGATGAAGTGTCTTGAAAAGTTAATCTAAAAATATGATCATACCTAGAAAATTATCTAGGTTAAGAATATAAAATTCTAGAGTTAAACGATGAGCGAAACTAATAAAACTAATAGTGCTAGTTTAAGTGAGTGCACCTATATATACCCAATGACACAAAGCCCTAGGTCAAGTTTCAGACCCCAAGACTAATCCTCATGGCTGCCAACCCCTATTCTTCATGAAGACTTGAGCATTTTGCATTAAACATAGCCAAGAAGCTACCTTTCTCCATATTTCTATAATCCTATGCCATTGAACCATCATCATTCCTTGTAAAGCTTGAGTTTTGTGAGAGAAAAACCATATCTTGAGAGTGTGAGCTTCTTTTTGCATTAGAGGAGGGGCTGTCCACTTGAGTTTTGAATGTGTGAATCATTATTACACTCTAGGGAGCTTCAAGAACCAAACTTTGTGAAGAAAGGACCTATCTTTGAGTGTGATTTTCGTGCACTACCAAGTCAGTAGCTTGAAGCATTCTCAAAGTCCTCAAAGCTTCCCCATTTTTCTATTTTCAAAGGGCCATAGGTAACTATAAACCATTCCCCTTGTATTTTCTTGAAAATGGCCTACTTTGTGAAGTGGAAAGTGGAACCTTAATGATTCATTTAAAATATGGTATATCTATGTTTAATCATGTGGTTTAAACTTTTGTTTGATGAAAAATTGGACCTTGGACCCTTGGAAGCCATGGAACTCGCGGATTATGTAGAAAAATCTACAGTTTTCGTGTTCTGTCCGCACGGTAATCGATTACCCTGTTCATGGTAATTGATTACTGTATGGATTGATAGATTACCCTATGCACGGTAATCAATTACCCCTTGTCAGAAAGACCATAAATCAGTTCTGATGCGTAAGAAAGCCCCAATTAGGGTATGGTGCCCTAGGGTAGGGGTGTTCGCAGTCTGGATTAGATCGATTTTGGAAGCAAAAATCATTAAATCCAATCACTTCGGTTTGATCATGTAATCATCCATTCGGTTTGGATTTTTTTCAAATCCAATCCAATTGTTTTTGATTTGGATTGGAACAGTTTTGGTTTGAATTGGATCGGTTTTCGGTTTTTTGAAAATCCTAAAATTTGTATTATGATTATTGTGAAAATAACATCTTTTGTATATATGGGCTTTGTGAATTTTTTTTAAATTAAAAAGCATCAACAAACGATAATATAGTTTTTTTTTGGACAGTGAGATATGAAGCTGATGAAATTTTGTTGACGAGAAGTGATTAGATTTTTTCTTGGGTTTAGTTGATGGGTTAATGGGTTTTAAGTTTAGTTGATGGGTTAATATATTGGATCGGTTTGGATTGGATCGGTTTTCATCTACCAATCTGAAAAATGATCAAATCCAATTAAAACTTGCGGTTTTTTTCGGTTTTTGATTTTTCAGTCTTCCGTTTATTCGGTTAATGACTTTTCGGTTCGGTCACCGCAGTTTAAATAGGTTTGGGTTGGTTGATGAACATCCCTACTATAGGGAGTCAGTGTTACAGTTGAGAATATAAATATGAATGATAAAGAGGGTTGATATGCTATAATTGCCAGATTGTGTTGTTGGTGTATCGGGGTATACCGAGCCTTTGGATAGGGAGTTTGGCACTACAGATAAGCTTTCGTGTCCTCGGTTTTACCTATTGATGGTTACAGCAAACCTTATGAAGGGATGGTTTATATGCATGATGTGTTTTTCTGAAATTATATCTGTTTAATATGTTGTTGACCTGGATTATGATATAGTGCATTTGCCATATTTTGGATATATTGAATATTGAAATTCTCTTGAAACCTTCTTGTTGTTGTTTTGGGGAATGAGTGTGGTTCTTGTGTGTCTTGAGAGTTAGAGTCTTTTACAATACCATTGGAGCTCCAAGGAGCAGCCTTTGAGGAGAAAGAATGGTTGATTGAACCTCTGTTGTGGGTTAAAGAGTCACCTTGAAGGGATATCTTCGCGAATATTTATTTATGCATTTCTGTCACGAAATATCCTGATATGATATCCGAATATGAATGTCTAGATATGGACATTTGAATATCTGGATATTGATATCCGGATATATCCTCGATAAATATTCTACAGTTTTTGAGTTTTATGCTATGTTGTCCAAACTAAACCCTATTTAATGATCTAGGACCCTTAAATGATCAAGATGAACATCTGTAAAAATTATCCAAGTCAGAACCTAAGCGTTTGATTGATTAAGGCTTTGGAAGAAGCCTGCATTACGCAAAACGAAAAAGCAATAGAGTTCCGTTAGGCTTGAGGAGTATGCTTATTGATGGTATGTATGCTATGAAAATATATTATGACCTTGCTGGACTTTGTGTTGGTGATACTTTGGTGACCGTTGGACACCAAGTTGTTGTTGGAGTAATTAGCTGACAGGTACGCTTCGTGTTCTCAGGGTTAATCCCTTGTTTGTATGAGCTGGTAATACTTAATGTATTTTTAAATGCATGTTGGCAAGATGTGTTGATATATATGTATGGTAGTAATAGCATATACCTACATTGGGCAAGTTGCGGTCTGAGTGTAGGGCACAAGGGGTAGCCTTGTGTTTTATGGTATGCTGCAGATGTGCATAGAGTACATTGTTCCCTGGCCAATAGAGTTGATTTGTTAGCTATTACATACTTTATATCTCACATGTTTTATATGATTTTATTATTATTATGTTGAACTTATATTATACATGTAAGTGAACTTGGGGGAGAAGTAATCCTTTAAGAACCCCACTTTACTGAGATTTGTTAAAATTAATCCCGTGTGGGTTATATTTTTCAAGAACTGTTATTCATGATGTTGGTGCGTCTCGAGGCAAGAGGTCGAAGTTGAGTTGATAGCATGATATGCATGCATTATGATTATGAGTTATATTGTTGTTGAGGCATGCATATATTGACAGTATTGACTATGTTTATTTGATGTGAGCATAAGGGATTATTTATGCCACTATTAATAATATTGTTGCTATAACTTGAGTGTATGTATTTGTATACACCATGGTTTATGGATGTTGTCATGGCTACTTATTGTAAGTCCATGGTTAGGTAATGGTTATTTTTGAGACGGGGTATGTATGCATTATTTTATGTGGTTATGTCGCTATTGCAAATAATAAGGTCAAAAAGGAAAAAGTTAATTTGTATGTTAGTTTAATGAACAATTAAGAATATAGATTATAGCTTCCGTGTTTATTTAATTAATCAAGTTGCACTGCCATTGTATGTTTAATACACTGGATGGACACGAGGTGTTACAATAAACACACACAAATGCAAATTGTTTGTAATACAAGAAGATGCCACACTATAACTATATCAATGACTGCCAATAGTCATGTCTTTATTATAATACTATAATGACACCATTGCTCCACACACATTTTGATATGCAAACATCTATGGCCATAAAGTCATATTACCATGCATTGTGGCCACTATTATGTGTAGTGGACACTTTGTACTATATATCATGTCAAATGTATTTCTTAACACATACTAACATAAAAATTGTCATGAAATTGTTACCAAAAAGATATTAAAAATTATTGAGAGGGGGTATTCACAGTTCCATGAAATAGTTATCAAAAATTGAAACATGCAATAACATGAAGCTAAAGCGTATCATACGAAAATATATAAGTGCAACAAGGGAAAATTTCAGCCTAGTGTTAGACATTGTGTCCTTGAGATAATTTTTCTCCCTCTATGCTGCCCAAGATTCATGGACGATTGTCTAGGATAGAACAAATTATCTCTATTCTTATGGCGACACTTCCACATTGAATAGCCTTCAACCTATGTCTGACCAATCATACTAGAGTAGAAGAATGTAAATGCAAAGAATGTGCAAAACCCAATAAAGAAAAACAATTCTTAAAGTTATGATTCCAATTTATTTTTAGAAAATGTAGGGTCATGATAGAAAAAACATCCATTCAAGGATGAAACAACACGTCTATTCAACGACAAAATGACACATTTTTTAAATCAAACTTGTTATTCATAAAAAATAATTAATTTAGAAATTTAATTGCAATAGGTTTCATACTTGAGGGGGAGATTGTTGGGATTTTCAGGTAGTGATGAGTCCAACATTGGTTGTTAATGGGCTAAGTGAAGTCTATATAAATGGGAGGACTCATTAACCCAATATCTTAAGGTTTTGGGTTAAGATGTGATGTCATACCCACATGATATGAAGGTGTACCTTAACCCACTGGTGGTGGTCCCCCGTCACGGACCCCTCCTGGACTCGCCTGACAGTGGTATCAAAGTCGAGTTGGGCTCGAATTAGCCTGGTGATTGGCTAGAGGCAGGTTGAGTATTTGGGCCATGTACTTGAGAGAAGGAGAGCATGTCAATATTGGGTTTCACATTTGGGAGAGATATTGTTGGGATATTCAAATATGACGAGTCACATATTGGTTGGAAATGGGCCCGGCTAAGTAAAGTCTATATAAGTGCAGGAGGACCCATGAACCCAATACCTTATGGTTTTGGATTTAGATATGGTGTCAAAGCCACTTGTTGTGGTAGTGTAGCTTGACGCATTGGTGATGGTCTCTCGTCACGGACTCCTCCTGGACCCTCCTGACATAATACATGTCATTCTTTTGGAGGGGAGAGTATATTATGAAACTAAGTTACTCTCTAAAGAATATACTCTAAATTAATATATAAAAATAGATAAATTGTTTTATTAGAAAAAATTAATGTGAGATTTTTCACATCAAAAGTTGAGGAAATTAGAAGCATTCAAACTTATTAGAGAATAGGCCTCACCCATTTGAAGCCCAAACCAATGGCAATTAAAGCCAGCCTCATCTTTTGCCCATCTTCCACAAAAATATACTCCAACTTTAGTTGATAACGATAGCTGATGGACTCCCCTAGCTTTTATGGGTTTCTCTACCATTCACAACTCAATGGCGCAAAAGCATAAACCCAACCCAACTTCATGTACACCGGAAAATTGTGCTCCACAATATTTACTTTTTTATCGCTTTACACTTTTGCATTCATCTACAGGATTTTATTTTTTTTTATTTTTTTTTATTTTTTTGGTAAGCATCTACAGGATTTTAATTTGTGCTGTAGTTGGATCACTGTCTCAGTTACATCGTTGTTACAAGTTGATGTTATCTGATACAATTTGTAATGTGTGTGTCTGAATATATATTGGATAATTTTGCAAGGCAATTAGATTGGATTAATTTTATTTTTTTATTATAATAGAGATCATAAAATGTAGTAAGAATTTTATTTTATTTTTAAAAAATGTCAAGTGTGAGTGTTGAAACTAATAAAATTTGAATATATCATATGGTTACTTCCTAATAAAATTCGATGCTAGTAGGTTGCAAGGTCGTTGGTCTATGTAACGTGATCTTTACCTTTGTAGAATCTATGCAAAGATGTTTCTTATTTACTCGAAAGATTTAAATATATATCATAAAACAATAAAACATGTTTGGGAAAATAAAAATGACAAAATAAAAGGGAATGATCCGTTTACAATTTTTTTTTTTACAAATTACACTAAGTATGACCGTTCATATACTCTAAATTTAAATTAAAGTATGACCGGTCATACTCAATGTAATGTGTAAAAAAAATTGTAAATATAACCTTCTCCAAAAGAAAATGACAACTTATTTAATATCAAAGTTATTATATTAATTTTTGGGAAATAGTTTTCTTCAGTCATATGAGAGAAGCCATGCTCCCGGTTGAGACATCAATAAATGGGGGCCTTAAAATAAAAATAATTAAAAAAAAGCCAATGCAAAGTCCCATGTATGTGTAGCAAGGAGGAATAGTAATGCTGCAACATGTGAAAACTAAGTCCCTTAATTTTTCGTCACTCTCGCGTTTTCTCATATGACCTTTTGGGTGGGTTTATATAATGAAAACGAAGATGGAAATGTATAGATGATGAAAATCCTTCGAATCCAATAAAGTGAATATGTGTTGACTTAAATTCGAATCTCTTTAATTTTCGTTGTGGCTAGTTGTCTGCTTGTTGGTGTCTGCCACGATATGTGCAATCCATTCGTGCAATGGAAAAGATGATGAGACAAACGATCGTGGGAAGACAATGAGAGCAAAATTGGTGGAGAAGGGAACAATCTCAGTCGTGCATGAGAGAGCCTTCCATTGATCTTTAAAAAACACGAGACTTTTTAGGCCAAAAAAATAGAAGGAAAAGAGAAAAATTATATTTGAAATCTTTTAAAGTAAGAATTGATTTGATTTGAGGTAGAAATCAAATTTTATATTTGCAATTGCAACCTAATATTAAAAAAAAAAATCAATCCACTTAGAAATCAAATGCTATATCTAAAAATAATTAAAATTTAAATTAATTTAATTTCATTGTAGAAAAAAATGTTTATCCTCTTAAAGTATGGTTATTTTAGTTAAATTAGTATTTTTAATATCTGTTTTCTCCCCGTGATTTTCATTGTATATTTCTTTCTCTCACCGAAAAGGATACAATTCTATGTACTTTAAAAGCACAAAAATCACACCCAGTGTTGTTAAACCTGACCCGGGTATCGACCCGGTCGGGTAATGGGTCACTGGTCGAACCGGTGGGTCACTGATCGGACCTGTTGACCCAGATGTATATAGATATACAAAAATATATATAAATATGAACATATAAATTCAATTATATTCTCCATATCTTTTTTTTTTTTTTTTTGGTAATCATATTCTCCATATCTAAAATGAATTAAACAAGGTTCACTAAATAAGCTCAAAAACATGAAGCATAAATAAATAAAAGTGCATCCTATTACTATGTCAATTTAAATTGTAACTCAGAATCCCCATAAACATAACTCTCAATGACATTGAACTCAAATTTTACAAATTCAACTACATTAAAATGACATATGTCAGATTCTCTAATTTATTATTCAACAAATTGCTTCAGTATTGGAAACTAAGAGGTCATTGTAGAAGAGTATACTAGCAAATAAAATTACAAAAAAAAAATTAAAATGGGTTTTACATTTTTTTATAAGATGAAACAGTTTTGATTTTTTTTTTCTTAAAAAAATGCATGACCCGACCAGGTCGCCAGGTTTGGCTGCGTTTGTGCAGGTTTTGACCGGGTTAATGCGCGACTGGTCTAATGCCAACACCCTTATTACATAATCTTTTTGTTAAGGGTGAGTTTATATAATTAAATGTGAAACTAAATCAATTTCACTTAATTTTATCTAATTATATAAGCTTTATAAAACAAAAAACAACGAAATCCATGCGATTTTTTTTATAAAGTATTTCTTATATTTTAACATTTCAAACAAAAGTTTAAAATTGAATCAATTATTATTTTAATTTTCTTTTTTTTAGATGTATACATTGCTCCCCATTTTTTTAACATTCTAAACACAAGGAATATTTTCTTTTCTTTTCTTTTCTTTTACTGTTTTCTACTCATGATTGTTTAGTTGTCAAGTTGGATGAGCATTACATTAGAATACCTTTGGAAAATGAAGGTAGCTAGCTTTGTCACTAATTTAATTATTTGCCTTTTGCCTTTTCTCTTATCTTGTTCCTAGATAAGGGTTTATGTCGAGGACAAGAGAATGCATGATTACCCAACAAATGTTGACCGCAGGTGCAAAAAAATTCGTCAACCCTCCATTAGAAGATGCTCTTGTGTCTCGAAACATTTTGATTGTAGACATGACATTGGTGTACGATGTGGGAGTTAGGAAATGCAGTGTGTTAAGAATATATATATGTATTGCCGCTATGTTTGGTAGCAACTTTGGACATAGCATCAGATAGTGCTCGATTCACCCAAGCATAAAGGAAGAAAAAAGGGTTGAGATGATCAAATGAACTAAAAGCCTGCTAGCAAATGAGGTAAAATAGAAGAACACGAAATCATAGCCAAGCACATGGGAAAAAGTAAAGCTAGTTAAAGGGGAAACGAAAAGTATCTTCCATTTTTTTAAAATGGATTATTACTTTTAGTTGTACACTAAAATCCAAATAACTTATTCTAAG